>ML432246.1:0-46487 GCA_005239525.1 Nicotiana knightiana | reverse complement strand
GGAGTGGTGTTGTTCAAACAACTACCTAAATATGCACTCTCTCTCAAGTAGATACATAATAAATAGGAACAACTAATTGATGGCCCTTCAATTAACTACAACAAGAACGTAGTTGAACAAATAGATATTAATCAACCAATCAGAACTATTTTAATAACACAATAAGTTCATCCCCCAACGGGTTCCACCAAGACCCTAGATTAAAGAAATTAGATAAACATGTTCATAGGAATCAAATCCAAAATAACTTGCATAATTAAATTACAAAGTAATGAATAAAAGTTGTACAAATCTATGTTTGACTTCTCTTCAATGGCGTCCTCCTTCAAATCCTTCGTATGCCTTGCGAATCCCCTCAAGTTGTGTTTTAGGGGTCTATTTATATGTTTAGGACAAACCCTAAATGTGTACGAGACTTCTATTCCAACTGGGAAACACTTAAACTCGTCAAAACTCGGAATTGACCGAACCTAAGACCCCGGGCGTTTGGGCTCAAACGCCCTCTTAAGGCCAGGGCAGGCCTGGCGTTTGGGCTCTAAGGCCCCCCTAACGCCAGGGGCTGCCTGGCTTTGGGGGCCAAACGCCCCCTAACGCCAGGGGCTGCCTTGCTTTAGGGGCCAAACGCCTGGCTATCGTTGGGGTGTTTCCTCTTCGACCCTTAAGTGTATTTTCGACGTATTTGCATCCCTTTAGCTCCGTTTCCATCTCCACTTCACCTACACATGAAATAAACTCCATTAAGCACATAAAAAGTGTGTTTTTATCATTAACTCACGTAAAATGTGAGGCATATAACATACTAAACCATGAATTCTTGCCTTGCATCAATACCCCACACTTAAACATTTTCTCGTCCTCGAGCAATCACACTTCACTCATGTAGNCCTCAATAGTCGACTCACATATACCATGCTTTATTCACAATCCACTCACTACTCTAACATAGAGGTCAACAACATTACCTTTCCGTCATGAATCATGTGCCCTTACCAAATCAAAGAGCTAGTTACACAAAAAATAAAATTTTAAGAACACGTAGGAACTCAAGATAGACAGAATTCATTCGCTCTCAGAAATAATATTCATATGCCACAAAAGATGCACCATAGGCTTCCCCGTATTGTACTACTCTACTAATCGAGCTCATTCAGTCTAGGATCAAGTAGGACTTTATTCGGTTGTAATGTAGGCTACGGGACGGGTATGATAAATTTGGATATAAGAGTTACTACACCTCCCTAAGCACATTAATACATATACTTTCGCATTCAACTTCAAACTTATAATAAGCCAAACTCCATCTTCACAACAATGTTATTACCCCATACTTCTTTAAGCACAATTACATTAATAGTCACCACATATATTTTTCTTTCACAACAATACAACTGTTTATTTTATTATTTTCTTCTTTTTCTCTTTTGTTTTCTTTTTTTTTTCTCAAGTGACTCTTACTTTTCAAATGTGCACCTTTCTCCTTATTTCAATTATTCCCCTCACAAACCAACCTACCACCCCACACTTTAACTTTTTCATATTTCATAACATTTCCAGTGCTTACGAGAGGTGACAAGGTTCAAATATAAGATCGATTCAAATAAAGGGGATATGGCTTGTAATATGGTTGGGAAAGAAACAGGATTATAGGCTCAACGGGGTTAACTACGATACAAAACAATTAGGTGGGTAAAATATAGATGACTGGCTCAACAAAGAAATGCCTATATCACTTCCAAGACTGAATAACACTTCTATTTCGCTTTGCACACACACAGGGGCAAGTTCTAGACATCAAATGCAATGCACAGAATAATATACAAATCTCACACACACATGGCACATAAGCCACTCAAGATTGGATCTATCTCGACACTCCAGTCAAAGCAGTTAAGCCAATCTTAAGAATTCCTGATTTAAGTCATTTATCCTGGAGTCAAAAATTGAGCCTAAGCGTCACAACCAAAGTACTGACTATTCTCAAGGCATTAGCACGTTTCGAGATATTTCTCCTATTAAGCCCTTAACCATGTGATTTCTACTGCTAAAAATTAAAAAATACCTACACCCGTTCTATTAAAAACCCTTGGAAAAGAACTGTGGTCCAAAGAAAAACCAAGGGGAAATTACTACACTACTTCAAACAAAAAAAAATCTTTTTGGTATTTTCTTTAGACTTAATTCCCTCAAGAAAACTATCTAGGAGATCCATCGTCAGGAAGAGTCCATTAATCTAACACAACTAAAATAGCATAGAAAGTCACCAGACAATCTCCTCACCCCACACTTAAAATTTTGCATTGTCCCTAATGCGCACCTATGCATACAAGAGGGTAAAAAGAAACTCCCTGGTAGGCCAAAGGCCGAAGCACTAGCATCTCATGGGGTACTCAGACTTCTCCCAGGCCTGGTCCTTCATGCGGGTACCTCACATTTAGTTCCAACCATCTAATTTGATGTTGCATCCTTCCAGTGGCTTGCGTTCCATGCTCCTAAAAAAATAAAAAATAATTGACACTACAAAATAATACAATTAGAAAATACACTAAAACAAAAGTAAAATAAAATAAAGCAGTAAAGCTGGGTTGCCTCCCAACAAGCGCTTGATTTAACGCCGCGGCACGATGTGAATCATTTTCTGCCTCCACTTCGAACTTATTAATTGCGCCCCAAATTTGGCATCAAGTTTTCGGTTATGCTCCAAGGGTGGTGGAGCAAATATAATTGGCCCAAGCAACCATTGTATTATTTTATACTTCTTGGCTCTTAGATGAGCTATGTAGTCCTGTCTTTCTGGCACGAAAAATTTCAGAATGTAAGTATCATGTTCCTCATTCCTTGACTCCTCAATCGGCTCAAATGACTCTATTTCCATATCCTCATCCAAGCAAAATGTGGAAAAATATTTTGAGTGAGGACCAATGCGCTCAAACACATGAACTGCAGGACTTTCAACATCCTCAACAACAATCACACTAGAGTCGATTAAAGTTGTATCCTCAACGTCCCTGGCTGATGTTAGTATTACTTCTGCAACATCGGCATCCTCAAATCNTTTTCATCTCTGATGTACACTGCTCCTGGCTACTATCCATAATATTGGCATATTGAGCGTTAAAAGCTTCAACTAGTTGACTCGTTTGAGCCTCCAAGTTGCGAATAGTTTCATCTTGCCTTTGTACCCGCAGTTGTAACTCCTCCTGTTGTTCCAGAATGCACTTCATAATATCCTCGAGCCTTTTCAGGTCATCATCACTGAGTTTTTTGTTTCTTATAACTTCACAAGAAAAAGAAGAACCATTAAAGTACGGGGTTGGGGGAAGATAAGAAATATAAGCACAACCCTGAAAGTGACCATCTTGACCACCACACATATCACACTCATTCCACACATAAGATTGAGTTGGTGCACATAACTCGCTCTCGGGAAGACTTTGATAATTTTGTTCTGGGTGGTTTCCTCCATAATAAGCATAATGAGGATCAAAAGTAGAATTACCAACCTCCAAACTCTAATAATTCCATGATGCCATATTTTAAAAAATAAAACTAAAATAAAGAAAATAAAAATCAAATACAAAAAAAAATTCAACTTGAAACCTAATAATATGTACAATTACAGCTACACTTGATAATACCGTTAAGTCCCCGGCAACGGCGCCAAAATTTGATCACGCTCAACTATGTCTAATAAAAGACTAAACGGGCGTTGCAAATCTAATCCGGGGTATTATGCCCACAGTGGAACCCACAGGGAGTTAATGTATCAAGAAAGTTGTCAGAATACTAAACTGTCACTTGGTGTTGTTTAAACTACGACAACTGAACGAAAATATTAAGACTAAAGATTAACTACAATAAGGTGTAAACAATTGTAATAAAGTTCTAAAGTTATGGTTTCTCCCATCGGTGAACTTCCTTCTCGGATACTTCTTATAGTTTGATTAGTTGTCTCTATCAATCATGAACACTCTATCTACCATAAATCTCTCTCAAGTAATTATGATAATTTACTAGACGCACTCTCTCAAGTTACGCTAGCTAGATTGCATTACAGTTCACTTTAGATTGCACCCGAGGTATCGTTATCTCTAATCCAACCTCTAAACCCTCGGTTATGACTTTCGTCTATACTCCGGGAGTGATGTTGTTCAAACAACTACCTAAATATGCACTCTCTCTCAAGTAGATACATAATAAATAGGAACAGCTAATTGATGGCCATTCAATTAACTACAACAAGAACGTAGTTGAACAAATAGAGATTAATCAACCAATCAGAACTATATTAATAACACAGTAAGTTCATCCCCCAACGGGTTCCACCAAAACCCTAGATTAAAGAAATTAGCTAAACATGTTCATAAGAATCAAATCCAAAATAACTTGCATAATTAAACTACAAAGTAATGAATAAAAGTTGTACAAATAGATGTTTGACTTCTCTTCAATGGCTTCCTCCTTCGAATCCTTCGTATGCCTTCCGAATCCCCTCAAGTTGTGTTTTAGGGGTCTATTTATATGTTTAGGACAAACCCTAAATGTGCAGGAGACTTCTATTCCAACCGGGAAACACTTAAAGTCGTCAATACTCAGAATTGACCGAACCTGGGACCCCGGGCATTTGGGCTCAAACGCCCCCTTAAGGCCAGGGCAGGCCTGGTGTTTGGGCTCTAAGGCCCCCCTAACGCTAGGGGCTGCCTAGCTTTAGGGGCCAAACGCCCCCATAATGCCAGGGGCTGCCTGGATTTAGGGGCCAAATGCCGGGCTATCGCCCGGGTGTTTCCTCTTCGACCCTTAAGCGTATTTTCGACGTATTTGCATCCCTTTGGCTCTGTTTCCATCTCCACTTCACCTACACATGAAATAAACTCCAATAAGAACATAAAAAGTGTATTTTTATCATTAACGCACATAAAATGTAAGGCATATAACATACTAAACCATGAATTCTAGCTTCGCATCACCTTCTCAAAACATCCAAAAGCAAATCTGAGCATACACCTGAGTCCAAAATCACCATTCAGACCTATCGGAACCATCAAAACTCCGTTCCAGGGTCAAATTCATAAGAAGTCAAACTTGGTCTACTCTTCCAACTTAAAGATTCAACAATGAAATTCATTCATCCAAATCGATTCCGAATAACATGAAAACCAAAACCGACGATTCAGATAAGCCATAATTTATCATACACAGCTACTCATGCCTTCAAACTACCGAGCAAAGTGAAAATGCTCAAAACGATCGGTCGAGTCGTTACATCCTCCCCCACTAAACACATGTTCATCCTCAAACGTGCCAATATTTGTTCCCAAAGCAATCAAACCGCCGTACAACCTTACCATGCACATACTTAGGAGTGATCCCATATCACCCTATCCCATATAGGTCTGATAACACAACATAACTGTGATTTCCTAATTCAACCTAGCTCATAACTTTATAATTCAATTTCTAACATCTGGAATTTTCTATAAGATCCGGATCTCGTATCTACACAGTGTATAAGTCCAAACAAGCTGTATAAATCCATATCCATAACCTAATATGTAATCACATAATCTACTGCATAACTCAAAATACTCATAGCAAAATCTCCAATCTTAGTAGCTGCCCAAAACAATCCAACGCCGTTAATAAACCTCGTATAAAAAAAAACCTCGCTCTAGAACCTTCATACACTGCCAATAATGGAAGAACACGCCGAAACCCATAAACATTCTTCAAATCAACAAGTACCCCCAGAACCAAAATGCTATGAACCCATCATATCTAGTAGAAATAAGACAAACAAATCTAACACAAAGGATCGTATCTCAACATAACCCCGTTGCAATGTGTGACCCTATCCAAACACTGGTTCGTATGAAATACCACATCCACTATACTCAAAATCAATATCCACGCGCAATTCAACATCAAGCACCCCATGTGCATGACCATAACCAAGAAGGAACCAATAACGCAATACACAAACGGTAAAGAACATCACCTAATGCGCAATTAGTTGTGCATCAGCCAAATACCCATCTTGCTCAAATTATGCTATAGGGCCCTAATAGAACCGCACTATGTGTGAATATAACCAACAAATCACAACCCCTCGTAACATAGAAGAGTAACCCACATAACATATCAGAAAATAAATGAGCTCAAACCTAACCGAATGGGACATCCCTCAATTGTAGCACTACGGAGTCAACCAATCCGACCCGGTGTAGAATACACATCATCATTGGCCTACCACCGGGACCTGAATCAACTATGGTCATCCACAAATAGATAAATAACCATCTGAAAGTACACAATGACTGAATCATAACGCTTACTAACATTTGGCTAGCTCTGGACACAACTTCACAATCCGCAACCAAAAAATAATTTGCTTCTATGAACTCAGAGTCTCCAAATCTATAGAACACACGAATCACCGTATCAAATCCCAACTCCACCGCCTGAATGTCTAACACATCTCTCATACACGACCATCCCACGTGGAATAATTCTATAATTATTTTGTGCCACATAGAACAAATCCGAATATCAAGAGTAGATCAACCCAACGAGCACTGTAATACCAATGAAGCATTCGTAAGTAAAAACACAATGTCGGTTCTGAAGTGCGCATCCATCTTAGGTAATACCAACTAGTAATATCATTCACCTAGTGATCTGAGACCATCCATGCTTCCTAAGAATTTATTACCTTCCTTTCAAAACTGACCCGTGACCTTGCACCTGCAAATCTCGATCCCACACAACATACTACATTGATCATATCATCACAAGAAAAAACACGAGAATCTTTTCATAATCAACTCTGAGTTAGAAAACCACATGCTCAATTACCCAGGAACCTTTTATTTCATCTTATCCTGGAGAAAATCCCAACACACAATATGCTCCTCACGCCAGCAGGAGATATACACCTCGAACCGTGGTAGAAACCACCAAGAATACTTGAAAATCCATTTACACATAATCAAGCCATTAGAAATAAGTATCTCTAATTCAACCAAGCCGCGTAGGTTTCCAAAGCCCAGATTATTTCCAGAAACACCTGTAGAGACTCACCATATCATAAGTACCCAAAGAATTAATCGTATCCATTATTTTGATGATCCATCTTACTACCATGATGTCCTATTTCTCCGAGTCCTTCCAAATTGCCTTCAAATTGACACTTCTCCTTGCTAGAACACCACGATCCTTAACCGAAATTCACCCTATGAACTAGCATAAAACCACCTCGTCCTAAGGCCCATAAACCGCTGAATTCTCTCTCCAGCACCCCAAAAGTACCACAACCAAGATACCCACTCCGAAGAGACGTTCTGAGAATCTAAAGGTGTTTCTTTCACATTCTTGGTACTGAAATATATAATCCATAAGGATATAAAAATACTGCGAGTCTTGATACCATCTAATGCAAATATCATATCATAGCCATATACCAATCCGAAATTATCAATTGCTACATAAATCTTGCATCCATTAGAACCATTCTCGAGAGTCATCCACTCTGCTCAAATCTCAATTGCACCACCCCAAACGGGCAAAATAACTTGTGCACCATTAGCACGACGACATCCACAGAAGTAACCCCACCTTAATACAACCAAGAAAATTCCTACTACATGTACACTACAACCTTCACAAATAACCACTCAATCATTCCATGATCCCCATAAACTCATAGAGTGTAATACAACCCGTATCTAGAAATTACCTTTCTCGAGTTATCCTAATCCTCAACCTCTGCAAGCCATAATTGATTCACTAGTATACCTCAAACTGAAAACCAATACAACACATAACCATGCAATCAACTCGTCGATAGTAGAATCGCCCACTTGGCTCAAAGAAATGGAATAGAACATCTGATAACTTACAATAACCGTACCCCATTATTGCCATAATAACACAGTGAGATTCAGCTAAATCCTTCATAAGCTCAAGTAATACAATTCATCTAATACCTCAAATCATCTGCAAATCTCGCATTCATCCTCGTGACAGTCATGTCAACTATTACAAGCAATCCAAACTCAAATCGTACAAATATAACCCATTGGTAGAAAATGAAGCCTCCACACAACATCATAAGTATCACATATCCATAGATTACCTCAAAGGTTATAACCCACCTGCCTAGCCTCAACAAACACCTCTTTATACCATCTCACAACCACAATTACAGCACAATCACTAAATCTTCCTGAGTCTGAATTCACAAAAAAAGGCATGAGAATCTACTTCACTTATCATTTAAACAACATGAAAGGTTCACTTAACACCCCCATAACTTGAGCCAATACGTTGGATCAAGGCAGAAATCAATCCCCCAATGGTTCTTTCTACTCCTCAAGCAAGCTCATCTCGTCACACACAAACCATATGAACCCATCACACGGTCACATCATACACTTCACGTAGCCATCCAGCCGCTCATCGATCCATAGATTCTCTTGTAGGGACACTACCAGACGTATAAGTCTAAAAGCATGTGCTCATACAACCAAAATCCTCGTGCTCAACCTACAGTCAAAAACTAGCCTCAAGTCCTCCAGACTGGCCAATCATCACCACTCTGAAATCACATCTCGCACCTATCCATTGAATCACAAGTTTTCGATGCACAACTAATACCGAGTGCTCACATGCGCATACGAATGCGCGGAAGGAATTTAAAGTGTTACATTTTAAGTTGAATAAATGTTGCTCGATAAGGAAAGAGAAATGGCAAGTATATAATAAATGTCATGTAGCCTCTTGAAGATAGGTATGGACGTCATCATACTGATCCGCAAGACTCTACTAGACCCTTACTCATCATTTGTAGAACCTATTAACCTAGAGCTCCGATACCACGTAGTCAAGATCCTAAATCCAACTAGTCGTGATGGCACCTAACCTAACCTGCTAGGTAAGACAATTAACAACTATCCAATTGAATAACACTTATTAAGAGAAAAAAATTATAACGCAACAATTTAATACAAGAATTTTCCCAAGGACAAGCAAGTAGTCAAAATCATTAGCTTCTAAAATTGGAATGGAAAAAACTGGTATGAAATAATACATCATATGTTCGAAATGTACATAAAGAGATTTTTAATAATCTAAAATTACTATGAAAAAGAGGCAGCTACCACCAGAATGCAGATACATCTTCAAATCAAGCTCTCATAGAACACAACAACATCATCAGCCAACACCTACACGCAAGTCGCATAAGTGTAGTATGAGTACAACCAACCCCATGTACTCAGTAAGTAACAAACCTAACCTTAAGTTGAAAGTAGTGACAAGTTAGAGCAAAGGTTGGGTCCAACACCAATAGCCAACAACAATTCATAACAACATAAACGAAGTAATAAAAGGAGTAAATCAAGGATAAAATGCTCAGCTTTCATAGTTTTTCAGAAAATAGTTTTTCTTTTCAAGTGTATCAGTGAAAACTCAACTCCTTTACAAAAATCATCGAAAAAACGAGTAAGCTTAAAGACTGTGAGTTTTTCCAAAAATCCTTTCAATAATAAATATGATGTTTCATTTTCCTTTCGGATAGCAAGTGTAAAATACCTCTTTATACCTATACGTCAAGATGTGTGAGAAGTCATGAATGACATGATGCTATACAGCATGAAGAAAAATGTATCTCTATGCCTTTATGTCAAGTGTGCATGCCAAATGCGATGCAAATCAGTGATAAAGACCATATGCATACTCTCAGAGTATCAATTCACTAAGTCCTCTCATTCACTCAGTCCTCCCATCACTGAGTCCTCCCAACCACTCGGCACTCACCACTCGCACTCAGTAGGTACCTGTGCTCACTAGGGGTGTGTGTAGTCTCCGAAGGGGCTCTTTCAGCCCAAGGGCTATAATTGACATGCACAACTCACGTGCTATAATATCAATATCAGAATCTGCACGGACAACTCACGTGCTATAGTATCAATATCCTCACAACTAGGCCATCGTCTCACTCAGTCTTCAATCTCTCCAGTCGCTCGAGCTCTCAATGACATGAAAAATCAGCCCAAAAATAATGATGTCAAGTATTAGTAAATGGTAATAGAGACTCAGATCAGATATGATATGCATATGAATGAGTATAACTGAGTATGTAATGCAATTAAAGAAGAGAGCTCAATAGTAGAAATAAACTTGGTGGGTCTCAACAGAATAAGCATGTAGCCTACACATGGTTTTTAACATGGATCGCAGCTCAACAGCTCAGGTACTTAGAAATTTCATGGTTACAGGTAAGACTAGGCAACTACACAGTACTACAGAAATAACAGAATTATAATCTACACGATGCACGCCTACACGCCCGTCACCTGGTATGTGTGTCACATCAACACCAATCACATAACACATAATTCGGGGTTTCATACCCTCACCACCACGTTTAGAATTATTACTTACCTCGAACGAGCCAATCCCAATACCGAGAAAATCAAGTGATGCTCCAAAACTGCCATCCCGCCCATTTCGACCTCTGAACCGCTCGAAACTAACCAAAAATGACTTAAATACAACAAACAATGCAAAAGGAACAAATCCTAACCGAAAAAGATCAAATATCGAATCAAAAACCCAACATCTCCCCAAAAGTCTAACCCGGACCCGCAGCTCAGAACCCGACGAAAGTCACAAAATGCTTCAATCCATTATATTACTAGTCCAACCGTAATAGTTTCACTCAAATCCGACGCCAAATCGGTATTCAAAACCCCTAATTTCAAAATCCCTCCATTCCGAAATCCATAGCTCAATACGTGATAAAAATGACCAACCCTCGAGCTTAAAGCATTCCACCCAGCGTTTTCCGCATTTGCAGGTAGTAGGTTGCACCTGCGACATTTGTTTCTGCAGTGAGAACTCGGCTTCTGAAAAAGTATCCTTGTCCATCAACCCCTGCACATGCAGTATCAAACTTTGCTTCGGCGAAGCCTTTCGCATTTGCGCTTCCAATTCCTTGCACCTGCACTCATTTCTCCGCTTTTGTGATCTTACCCACCCAGTATCTTCTCGCTTCTACGATCCTCTAACGATTCAGCAACCATTGCACTTGCGCAAACAAGTCGAAGGTGCGATCACACCAGATCTGCCACCAGCAGCTCCGCCAAATATGATCCAAAAAAATTCGAACCTAGTCTGAAACTCACCTGATACCCTCGGTATCACGTTCAAACATTCCAATAAGTTCCATACCTACTCGAGGCATCAAATAATGCATAGTAACATCAAAACGATGAATCACACCTCAAATCGAACTTAAAGAACTTTCAACTTTCAACATTCAAAACTCGCGCCGACACATTCCAAATCAACTCGGAATGAACCCAAATTTTGCATAGAAGTCCCAAATGATAAAATGAAGATATTCCAATTCCCAGAATCATAATATGAATCTTATATCAAATACTCAACTTCCGGTCAAACTTATGAACTTTCAAAACCTTCAAATTTGCAATTTTTGCCAATTTGTGTTGAAACCTTCTAGAAAAGTCCACAAGCAAATACGAGCATATGCCCGAGTCAAACATCACCATTCACACCTTTCGGAACCAACAAACTCCATTCCGGGGTCAAATTCACAAGAAGTCAAACTTGGTCAACTCTTCTAACTTAAAGGTTCAACAATGAAACTCATTATCCCAAATCAATTTCGAATAACCTGAAAACCAAAATCGATGATTCACATAAGCCATAACACATCATACGGATCTAGTCATGCTAGCAAATACCGAGCAAAGTGTAAATGCTCAAAATGATCGATATGGTCGCTACGATTAGTGATTCCATAATTAATTAATCTTATAAACCATATAGGCAAATAAATGTATGAGATTTAAAAACATGCCATAATTGTAAATTAATTTACTATTTTTGGAATAAAGCAAAAGTAACACCATTTATTTTAGTAACTCTTTTAAAAAGATCTATCATGTAAAAACCTCTATAAAATGAGCTTATTCTAAGAAGTGCTTTTTCTCAAAAGTATTTTTTTCAAAAGTACTTTTGGGATATGGAGTTTGTGTTTGGTTAGTCAATTCGAAAAATACTTCTGAGCAGGAATTAGTTTTTCCCAAGCTTTGGAAAAGTACTTGTATGTGTTTATTTCTCATAACTACAAAAACGACAACCACCACCACACAGTAAAATCCCATAAGTAGGGTCTGAGGAAGGTAGTGTGTACACAGATCATACCCCTACCAGAGGGGGTGCAGAGGTTGTTTTCGGAAGACCCTCGGCTCAAGACGACGAGTAGAAACACTATATCAATATCAACAAAAGAAAAAGCAAGAAATAATGATAGCAAAATAAGTTCCAGAACATAGATGAGAAGCAATAACAACAACCAGTAAATAAAGCCTAGCACACTGAAAATGGAGAAAAGTGTGAACACAACATTAACTACTAGCATTCGGAGAAACAACCCAATCATACTAGCCTTAACCACTTCCTAACCAAAAACCCTAATGCGTCACCTCCACACCTTCCTATCAAGGTCCATGTCCTCGAAAATCTGAAGTAGTTGCCATATTTCTGTCTGATTACCTCACCCAAATACTCTTAGGCCTCCCTCTACCTCTTCTTGTACACGCCAAAACCAATTGCTAACACTTCTAAATCGGGACATCCAGGTTTCTCCTTCGTATGTCCCCGGACCATCTAAGCCTCGATTCCCACATCTTGGCATCCACAGGAGCCACACCTACCATATCCCGAATATATTCATTTCGAATCTTATCCATCCTAGTGTGCCCGCACATCCACCTGAACATCCTCATTTCTGCTACTTTTATCTTCTAGGTATATGATTTCTTGACTGGCCAACACTCTTCCCTATACAACATGGCCGGTCTAACCACTTTTCTATAAAACATACCTTTGAGTATCGGTGGCACATTGCTGTCACACAGGACTCCATATGTTAATCTCCATTTCATCCACCCCACCCCTATACGGTGTGTGACATCCNCCTTTCTCCCCCCCCCCCCCCCCCCGGATAACTGTAAATGAAATTATCTCTCTTGGGGATGACCTATGATTCAAGCCTCACTTCCATGTCTGCTTCCCTTGACTTCGCACTAAACTTGCATTCCAGGTATTTCGTCTTAGTCCTGCTCTACTTTAACCCTTAGACTCAAGGGCCCATCTCCAAACTTTCAGCCTCTCATTAACGTCGCCTCACGTCTCATCTGTTTGCATTATGTCATTAGCAAATAGCATACACCAAGGCACCTCCCCTTGAATATGGCGTGTCAGTATGTCCATCACCAAGGTCAATAAGAACGGGTTGCGCGCAGATCCTTGGTGTAACTGTGATGACCAAAAAGGTCATCTCGTGTAATCTTAGCTAAATATGTGTTCTGAGGCCATGAAATCCTCTTCTTATCTCACCTGGATGTACGTGTATAGCCTGGGCGCGTAGCTGGGAAGCCGTTATGAGGAAAATTGATACAATGCTGATTTTATAATAGTTATTTGAATAAAGCTGACTTTGGTCACAATTTTTGCTAAGAGGACCTGGACCCGTGATTTGACGGTCCCGGAGGGTCCATAGGAAAATATGGGACTTGGGCGTATGTCCAAAATCTAATTCCGAGGTGCCAAGTCCGAGAAATGAATTTTTGAAGAAAATTATTTTGTGAAAAATATAAAGGTTTTTGAAAATGAGATTTGATGTGAAGCCTGTGATACTTGGCCCGTATTATAGTTTCGGAGCCCGGAACAGGTTCAATATGTCTATTATGTGTTATCCATGAAATTTGGTAAGAAGCAGACTTAGTTTGACGTGATTTAGATCATAAATGGAAAAATTGAAGTTTAAAAAGTTTTGTGAATTTCTGTAGATTTTGAGGTTTAATTCGATGTTTATGATGATATTTTATTCATTTAATTGCACGAATAAGTCCGTAGGATGCTTTTGGATTTGTGTGCATATTTGGTTTTAAGCCCCGAGGGCTCGGCTGAGTTTCGGTTAGGTGTCGGGGTGTGAAAAATGGTAAAAATCTAGTGTTCGGGGATCAGATCTAGTGTCGGGTGCAATACCCTTCGCGAACGCATAGTAACCCACGCGAATGCGAAGGGTAAATAGAGTGGCTAGGGGTTTTAGTGTACACGAACGTGTAGAGGGAGACGCGAACGTGGATCATTGGGAAGTGCTTCTACGCGAACGCGTCCCCTGGGGTGCGATCGCATAGAATTAGGCTTGGGTCGGGGGCTGGGTAGTCTTAGTGTTACGCAAGCGCGTAGTCCTGGGAGGCTAGACCTTCGCGAACGCAACCATTGTGTCGCGATCCCAGAGGTCAAAGGAGGTAACCCGTCGCGAACGCATCTTGGGGCCTGCGAACGCGATTGGTAATTTTGCCCAGTTATTAAAAAGTCCAAAAACATAATGTTTCATACGGGATTTCATAAGTTTGCACACCCTTCTTCTTCCCCACACCTCCTTGGGCCATTTTTGAAGGACTTCGTCACCATAGCCTCTTAGGTAAGTAATTCTAACCTTGTTTTCTTCCATTTTCTTCAACATTCATTAGATTCTAGGCCTAAAATCATAGAATTAAAGGGTAGAAATTAGGGTTTTAGGTAGAGTTAGGGATTTTTGATTATTTAGGAATTTGACCTCGTTTTGGTGTCGAATTTTAAAAAAATTTATATATTCGGGCTCGTGGGGGAATGGGCGATCAGGTCTTGGTCCGAACCTCGTGTTTGACCAAGCGGGCCCGGGGTCGATTTTGGATTTTTGGGAAGAATGTTGGGAATTCTATAATTAAGCTTGGGAATTGAATTGTTTAGCATTTAATGATATTATTGGGTCAATTATGTCTAGATACGATTGATTTAGAGTCGAGTTCGAAGGGAAAAGCGGTGCTTGAGGCTTTATTTTGATTATTAGAGTCGAGGTAAGTGTTTGGCCTAACCTTAGCTTGAGGGAATAGGTATCGAGTCCTAATTGATACGTGTTTATTCCATGTTCAATGTATAGGTGAGGTGACGGGTACCTATGTGTTGTTTCCAAGCATGACCGTGATTCGGATATTTTCAATTATACGATATTTATTGGCTTTTATTGTGTTTGTGGATTTAATATCAATTTGATAGCTATTCATTTGGTTGAAATTCTTAGTTATGGGTATTGTTGAGTAGTTGATCGGTTGAGGAACTTAATGTTGGATTATACACTTGTGTAGGATTGGTTATAGATGTGTCCCTTGTCGGGACGGTATTATTCTTGTTTATTATTCCGTGCATTTAAGGTTTCTTATTTGTTGGTTTTCATGCCAACTGTTGTTTTTATGTTGTTATGCACGAGGGGACATTCCGTGCCATATGTTATGTTGTTATGCACCAGGGGACATTCTGTGCCATGTTTATGTTTTTTATGCACGAGGGGACATTCTGTGCCGTGTTTATGATTATTATGCACGAGGGGACATTCTGTGCCGTGTTGATGATGTATATATGAACGAGGGGACATTTTGTGCCGTGATTTTGATGTTTTATGCACGAGGGGACATTCCATGCCATGTTTATGTTGTTTATGCACGAGGGGACATTCTGTGCCGTATTTTATATTGTTATGCACGAGGGGACATTCCGTGCCGTGTTATTGATATTTATGCACGAGAGGACATGCCGTGCCATTTCTTTTCACTTGTTTTTTTCGTATTGTTAATTACCGTTATTATTTTTGGATGTTTAGATTGTTGCTTCGTTTCATCATTTCAGTAATTGCTATCCCTTTTCCCAGCATGTTTCCCCGTTATTGTACTTACTGTTTATTTCTTGGGGTTATTTCCTATTATATTTTATTTAAACGGCAGAAGTGATATTATTTGTCGTGTCCTAGCCTCGTCACTACTTTTTCGAGGTTAGGCTTGACACTTACTCGGTACATAGGGTCGGTTGTACTGATGCTACACCTATACTTCTTTATGTTGTGTAGATCCCGGTACCGGACCCAGTGGACACTGATCGAGGAGGCTTCCTTCAGTCCACCAGGCGACACTGAAGTAGTCCTGCAGGCATTCGCAGGTCTTGGCGTCACCTCCTATTTTACTTCTCTTTCTGTCTTTTCGTATTTTCGAGGCAGTAGGACTTTGTTTATTCAGACCTTTATTTGTAGTAAATAATAGACAGTCCGTGAAGTGGTGATACCCAATTCTGGGAGTTGTTATTAATGATTTTTGTCATACTGCTTAATTAAGTTGTTAGACTTCACCTTTTCCGCATTTCTTATTTCTATTTGTTCTTGTATATCACTTTTTAAATAATAAATAACAAAGGAATAAATTAGAATATCCAGTAAAGTTGGCTTGTCTAGTGGGTTCAACGTTAGACGCCAACATGGTGCCGATGGTGGTATTTCGGGTCGTGACAAGTTGGTATCAGAGCACTAAGTTTCTTAAGTCTCAAAATTCACGGACAAACTTGGTAGAGTCTGAGGGATCGGTACGGAAACGTCTGTATTTATCCCCCAGAGGCTGCAAAGTTAGGAAATAACTTAACTTCTTTTCTTCTTTGTCGTGCAATTTGAGTTCTAAATGCTAACTGAGTTTCTATTCTATTCTCTCGTAGATGGCGAGAATGCGTGCTTCCTCACATACCCATTAGCAGCCCGATCCTCCCGTTGCCGCTCCTACCAGAGACCAAGGCAAATCCAGGGCTCAGCCCAAAGCAGCAGCCCCAGTAGAGGATCCTAGGTGGAGGTTGCTGAGGAAATTTCCCACCTGGGCAGTTCCAGTCAGACCAGCTCAGGTTCTAGAGGGGTTCATTGTCACCCCGATTCTTCACAACGCTCTGGTCCACTTAGTGGGCCTTATTGAGAGCGTGGCTCAGGTAGGTCTTCTTCCTACTGCACCGGACGTCTCTCATGCTGGGGGAGGGACCTAGACTTCTGCTACCCGCACACCAGAGCATCTAGCTCATCAGTTCCAAACTTCAACACCTTAGACAGCTGGAGTAGCTCAACCAGGGATCATGGCACCCGCAGTTGAGGGAGCAACTATGTCGGCAGATGCTCTATGGAGATTAGATTGGTTCACCAAGATATTTCCTACTACATTTACTGTTGCACCATCAGATATCCCCAAGATTACTTGGACAGTTGCTCTAAGGTTCTTCAGAACATAGGGATTGTGGAGACCAATGTGGTCGATTTTGCTACATTCCGTCTTTCGGATACCGCGAAGACTTGGTGGAGAGATTTTTTCTTGACCAAGCCAGTTGGATCTTCACCGTTGTCTTGGGCTCAGTTCTGCTAGTTGTTCTTGTAGAAGTTTCTACCAGTTACCCAGAGAGAGGATACTCGGAGGCAGTTTGAGCGCCTCCAGCAGGGCTCTATGATAGTTACCCAGTATGAGACCCGGTTTATCACCCTGGCCCGACATGCTATCATGATACTCCCTACATATCGGGAGAGGGTGAGGAGGTTTATTGAGGGGCTAGCTCAGCCTATTAGACTCCAGATGGCCAGAGAGACATGTACTGATATTTCATTCCACGAAGCGGCCAATGTGGCCAGGCGTATTGAGATGGTCTTATAACAGGGCAGTGGTCAGGGTTCTGACAAGATACCTCGCTATTTCGGCCGGTTTAGTGGTGCCTTGTCTGGAGGCAAAGATTCATTTGGCAGAAGTCATCCTCCTAAATCATTCCAGTCGGCACTTTAGGTATCTCGTAGTGCACCATCAGCTCCTATTAGTGCACCGCCATTTCAGAGCTTCCAGGGTGGTTTTTCTGGTTGAAATGGACAGTTCCAGGGTCAGCAGTCGCAACAACATAGGTCATGCTATATTTGTGGTGGTATGGGGCACATTTCCAGGTTTTGCCCCTGAGGTTCTAGTGGTTCTCAGTATCAGGTTTCCCGTGCTATGGTTCCCGCACCAGGTGCACCCCCCGCCCTCTCAGCCAGCTAGGGGTAGAGGTCGAGGTGCCAGAGGTGGAGGCTAGTCCGTTAGAGGTGGAGGGCAGGCTATGAGAGGTAGAGGTCAGCCCGAAATGGGTAGACCTAGAGATGTTCAGGTTTGAGGGGCTCCGCCCCGATGCTATGCTATTCCTACCAGGCCTGAGGCTCAGGCCTCTCATGCAGTCATTACAGGTATGGTTTCAATTTGCAGCAGAGATGCTTCACTTTTATTTGATCCAGGTTCTACATTCTCCTATGGGTCTTCATATTTTTCCCCTTATCTGAGTATGCCCCGTGATTCCATGAGTACTTTTCTATATGTGTCTACACCGGTGGGTGATTCTATTTTGGTAGATCGAGTCTACCGTTCATGCGTAGTGGTTATTGGTGGTCTGGAGACTCAGGTAGATCTCTTGCTTCTTGATATGGTCGACTTCGATGTTATTTTGGAGATGGATTGGCTATCTTCCTACCATATTATTATGGACTGCCATGCCAAGACGCTAACCTTGGCCTTGCTAGGAGTACTTTGTTTGGAATGGAGAGGGACTCCTAGTCATTCTTTCAGTTGAGTTATTTCATATATGAAGGATCGATGCATGGTTGAGAAGGGTTGTTTGGCATATTTGGACTATGTTCGTGATTCTAGTGCTGAGGTTCCTTCTATGGAGTCTGTGCCCATGGTTAGTGAGTTTCAAGAGATATTCCCTGCTGACCTGCCGGGTATGCTACCTGACAGGGATAATGACTTTTGTATTGAGGTGGCTCCGGGCACCCAGCCCATTTCTACCCCGCTGTATTGTATGGCCCCGCCAAAGTTAAAGGATTTGAAGGATCAGTTGCAGGATTTGTTGGATAAAGGCTTCATCAGGCCTAATGTTTCTCCTTGGGGTGCCCCAATGTTGTTTGTCAAGAAGAAAGATGGCTCGATGAGGATGTGTATTGACTACCGGCAATTGAACAAGGTTACTATTAAGAATAAGTATCCGAGGATTGATGATTTATTTGACCAGCTTCAGGGTGCTACAGTGTTTTCTAAGATAGATTTGAGATCTGGTAACCATCAGTTGAGGATTAGGGCGTCTGATGTCCCTAAGACAGCCTTTCGCACTCGGTATGGGCATTATGAGTTCTTGGTGATGTCATTTCGGTTGACAAATGCCCCTGCTGCTTTTATAGAGTTGATGAACCGAGTGTTCAGGCCCTATTTGGATTCGTTTGTTATAGTCTTCATTGATGACATTTTGATTTACTCCCGTAGCCAAGAGGAGCATGAGCAGCACCTTCGAGTCGTCCTTCAGACTCTGAAGGATAGTCAGTTGTATGCCAAATTTTCCATGTGTGAGTTCTGGTTGAGTTCGGTTGCATTTCTGGGCCTTGTGGTATCATCCGAGGGTATTCAGGTGGACCCCAAGAAGATTTCAGCAGTCAGAGATTTTCCTAGACCCACTTCAGCTACACAGATTCGGAGTTTCTTAGTCTTAGTAGATTATTATCGCCGATTTCTGTAGGGATTTTCATCCATTGCAGCCCCGATGACCAAGTTGACCCAGAAGGGTTCCTAGTTCAGGTGTTCTGATGAGTGTGAGGCGAGCTTTCAGAAGCTCAAGATAGCCTTGACCATGGCACCGGTGTTAGTTTTACCCACGGGTTCAGGGCTTTATATCGTGTATAGTGATGCTTCGCGGGTGGGACTTGGTGTAGTGTTGATTCAGGATGGAAGTTTTATAGCCTATGTTTCTCGTTTGTTAAAGGTTCATGAGAAGAACTATCCAGTTCACGATTTGGAGTTAGCAGCTATTGTTCATACGTTGAAGATGTAGAGGCATTATCTGTATGGTGTGTCTTGTGAGGTGTTCACAGATGATAGGAGTTTGCAATATATCTTTAAGCAGAAAGAGTTGAATATGAGGCAGACGAAATGGTTAGAGCTATTGAAGGATTATGACTTTACCATCTTATATTATCCGGGGAAGGACAATGTGATGGCCGATGCTTTGAGCCGGAAGTCAGCTAGCATGGGTAGTCTTGCTTATATACAAGTCAGAGAGCGACCACTTGCTTTGGATGTTTAGGCTTTAGCTAAGCGGTTCATGAGATTGGAGGTTTCTGAGACTAGTAGTGTTTTGGCCGATACTGTAGCCCGTTGTTCATTGAATGATCGTATACGGGCCAGGCAGTATGATGATCGTCATTTATGTGTTCTTAGAGATACAGTCCAGCACGAAGGTGCCAAGCAGGTCATAGTTGATGATGAGGGAGTTTTGAGGATGCAGGGTTCTATTTATGTACCTGATGTTGATGGCATTAGGGATTTGATATTGCAGGAGGCTCATAGGTCCCGTTATTCCATCCATCCAGGCGCCGCAGAGATATACTAGGACTTGCGGCAGCATTATTGGTGGCGGATGATGAAGAAGGATATTGTAGCATATGTATACCGGTGCTTGAACTGTTAGCAGGTTGAGTACGAGCACTAGAGACCCGGTGGTTTGAAGCAGCAGATTGAGCTTCCCGAGTGGAAGTGTGAGCATATCATCAGGGATTTCGTGGTTGGACTCCCACAGACTCAGAGGACGTTTGATGCGGTGTGGGTCATTGTGGATAGGCTGACCAAGTCAGCACACTTCATTCCTGTATCAGTTTCGTATTCCGCGGAGAAGTTGGCAAAGATCTACATGAGAGAGATAGTTCGATTGCATGGTGTGCCCGTGTCCATTATATCTGACCGAGGTACTCAGTTTACCTACCATTTCTAGAGAGTATTTCAACGTGATTTGGGCACACGTGTTGATTTGAGCACATCATTTCATCCTCAGACGGACGGACAGTCCGAGCGTACTATTCATATTTTGGAGGATATGTTGCGAGCATGTGTCATTGATTTTGGAGGTTCATGGGACCAGTTCTTGCCTTTAGCTGAGTTTTCCTACCACAACAGTTACCAGTCGAGCATTCAGATGGCTCCTTATGAGGCATTGTATGGTAGGCGGTGTCGGTCGCCAGTCGGGTCGTTGGAGCCGGGAGACGCTAGATTGTTGGGTTTAGAGTTAGTCTACGATGACTTGGATAAAGTGAAGATTATTCAGGATACACTTCATACAGCCCAGTCCAAACAGAAGAGTTATGCGGATCACAGAGTTCGTGACTTGGCAATCATGATAGGAGACAGAGTATATCTTCGGGTGTCGCCCATGAAGGGTGTGATGAGGTTCGAGAAGAACGGCAAGTTGAGCCCTAGGTACATTGGTCCATATGAGATTTTGGACAAGGTAAGAGAGGTGGCCTACAGACTTGCCTTGCCACCTAGTTTATTACCCATGCATCCTGTGTTTCACGTATCTATGCTTTGGAGGTATATCGCTGATCCATCTCACGTACTTGACTTCAGCGGTGTCCAGTTGGAAAAGGATTTGTCTTATGAGGAGGATCTGGAAGCCATATTAGCTCGGCAGGTTCGTCAGTTGAGATCGAAGAGTTATCCTACAGTCCGTGTCCAGTGGAGAGGTCAGCATGTTGAGGCAGCTACCTAGGAGTCCGAGTCTGATATGCGGAACCGATATCCCCATCTTTTCCCCGATTCAAGTACCATTCTATGTCCGTTTGAGGATGAACGTTTGTTCTAAAGGTGGAGATTGTGATGACCCAAAAGGTCATCCCGTGTAATCTTAGCTAAATACGTGTTTTGAACCCATGAAAGCCTCATATTATCTCACCTCGATGTGCGCACGCAGCCCGGACGCGTAGCCGGGAAGCCGTTATGAGGAAAATTCATAAAATGATGATTTTATAATAGTTATTTGAATAAAGTTGACTTTGGTCAAAAATTTTGGTAAACAAACCCGGACCCGTGATTTGGCGGTTCTAGAGGGTCCGTAGGAAAATATGGGACTTGGGCGTGTGTTCGTAATCGAATTCCGAGGTGTCAAGTCCGAGAAATGAATTTTTGAAGAAAATTGTTTTCTGAAAATATAAAGGTTTTTGAAAACGAGATTTGATGTGAAGCCTGTGATACTGGGCCCGTAATATGGTTCTGGAGCCTGGAACCGGTTCAATATGTCTATTATGTGTTACCTGTGAAATTTGGTAAGAAACAGACTTAGTTTGACGTGATTCGGATCATAAATGGAAAAACTGAAGTTTAAGAAGTTTTGAGAATTTCTATAGATTTTGATGTTTAATTTGATGTTTATGATGTTATTTTTGTGATTTAATTGCACGAATAAGTCCGTAGGGTGTTTTTGGAGTTGTGTGCATATTTCGTTTTGAGCCCCGAGGGCTCGGGTGAGTTTCAGTTAGATGTCGGGGTGTGAAAAGTGGTAAAAATATGGTGATGGGGGATCAGATCTGGTGTCTGGTGCAATACCCTTCGCGAACACATGGTAACCCATGCGAACACGAAGGGTAAATAGAGTGACCAGGGGTTTTACTCTACGCGAACGCGGAGCACTGGGAAGTGCTTCTACGCGAACGCGTCCCATGGGGTGCGATCGCATAGAATTAGGCTTGGGCCGGGGGCTGGGTAGTCTTAGTGTTACGTGAACGCAGCCCACAGCATGCGAACGCGTAGGCCTGGGAGGCTAGAACTTCGCGAACGCAGCCATGGTGTCGCGATCGCCGAGGTCAAAGGAGGTAACCCTTCCCGAACGCGGATTGGGGCCCACGAACGTGATGGCTAATTTCGCCCAGTTATAAAAAAGTCCAAAAACATAATGTTTTCTACGTGATTTCATAATTTTGCACACCGTTCTTCTTCCCCACACCTCCTTGGGCCATTTTTGAAGGACTTCATCACCATAGGCTCTTAGGTAAGTAATTCTAACCTCGTTTTCTTCCATTTTTTTCAATATTCATTACATAGGCCTAAAATCATGGAATTAAAGGGTAGAAATTGGGGTTTTGGGTTGAGTTAGGGATTTTTGATTATTTGGGAATTTGACCTTGTTTTCGGGTCGGATTTCAAAAAATTTATATATTCGGGCTCGTGGGGGAATGGGTGATCGATTTTATGTCTGAACCTCGTGTTTTGACCAAGCGGGCCCGAGGTCGATTTTTGGGTTTTGGAGAAGAATGTTGGGAATTGTATAATTAAGCTTGGGAATTGAATTGTTTAGTATTTAATGATATTATTGGGTCCATTATGTCTAGATACGATTGATTTAGAGTCAAGTTCGAAAGGAAAAGCGGTGCTTGAGGTTTGATTTATATCATTGGAGTCGAGGTAAGTGTTTGGCCTAACCTTACCTTGAGGGAATAGGTATTGAGTCATAATTGCTACGTGTTTATTCCATGTTCAATGTATAGGGGAGGTGACGGGCACCTATATGTTGTGGCCAAGCATGACCGTGAGTCGCATATTTGCAATTAAATGATGTTTATTGGCTCTTACTGTGTTTATGGATTTAATATCAATTTGATAGCTATTCATTTGGTGAAAATTCTTAGTTATTGGTATTGTTGAGTAGTTGATCGGTGAGGAACTTTATGTTGGATTATACACTTGTGTAGGATTGGTTAAAGTTGTCCCCTTTGCCAGGACGGTATTATTCTTGTTGATTATTCCGTGCATTTAAGGTTTCTTATTTTTTGATTTTCATGCCAACTGTTGTTTTTATGTTGTTATGCACGAGGGGACATTCCGTGCTATATTTTATGTTGTTATGCACGAGGGGACATTTCGTGCCATGTTTATGATGTTTATGCACGAGGGGACATTCCGTGACGTGTTTATGATTATTATGCACGAGGGGACATTCCGTGCCATGTTGATGATGTGTGTGTATATATATATATATATATATATATATATATATATATATATGCATGAGGTGACATTCCGTGTCGTGATTTTGATGTTTTACGCACGAGGGGAGATTCCGTGCCATGTTTGTGTTGTTTATGCACGAGGGGACATTCTGTGACATATTTTATATTGTTATGCACGAGGGGACATTCCGTGCCGTGTTATTGATATTTATGCACGAGGGGACATGCCGTGCCATTTTTGTTTACTTGTTTATTTCGTGTTGTTAATTCCCGTTATTATTTTTGGATATTTAGACTGTTGCTTCATTTCATCATTTCAGTAACTGCTATCCCTTTTCCCCATCATGTGTTCCCCGTTATTGTACTTAATATTTATTTCTTGTGGTTATTTCCTGTTATATTATATTTAAACTGCATAGGTGATATTATTTGTCGTGTCCTAGCCTTGTCATTACTTCGCCGAGGTTAGGCTCGACACTTACTCAGTACATGGGGTTGGTTGTACTGATTCTACACCTGCACTTCTTTATGTTGTGCAGATCCTGGTACCGGACCCAGTGAACACTGATCGAGGAGGCTTCCTTCAGTCTACCAGGCGACACTGAGGTAGTCCTGCAGGCGTTCGCAGTCCTTGGCATCACCTCCTATCTTACTTCTTTTTATGTCTTTTCGTATTTCCGAGACAGTGGGACTTTGTTTATTCAGACATTAATTTCTAGTAAATCATAGACAGTCAGTGCAGTTGTGATACCCAATTCTGGGAGTTGTTATTAAGGATTTTTGTAATATTGTTTAATTAAGCTGATAGACTTTACATTTCCGCATTTCTTATTTCTATTTGTTCTTGTATATCACTTATTAAATACTAAATAACAAAGGAACAAATTAGAATATCCAGTAACGTTGTCTTGTCTACCGGGTTCAACGTTAGACGCCATCACGGTCCCGACGGTGGGATTTCGGGTCGTGACAGTAACCCCATAATAATTGGAAAATTTTTTCCGAATTTCCCCCCACTTTCCTAACATGAATCTTAGGTCCATCATACATGTCCCTAATCGCTCTTATGTAGGCAACCAACACACCTTTAGCCTCTATGTATCTCCAAAGAAACTCTCTAAGGACCTTGTCAAATGCTTTCCCCATGTCAATAAACACCATATGTAGGTCCTTCTTCATATCCATGTACTGTTCAACCAACCTCCTCGTAAGGTGGATAGCTCCCATAGTCAACTGCACGGACATGAATCCGAACTGGTTGTCGGATATAGACACCTTCCTCCTCACCCTCTCTTCTACCACCCTCTCCCAAACTTTCATGGTATTACTTAGAAACTTGATACCCCTATATTTGTTACAACTCTGGATATCATTCTTGTACAACAGCACCACTGTGATCCACCTTCACTCATTCGACACCCTCTTCATCCTTAAAAGCTACTTTATTTCTCATAAGTACTTTCCAGAGAAAAGTATTTTTGGAGAAAAGCTACTTTTCTGTATCTACTCAAAAATACTTTTTCTTTTCAAAACTTGGCCAAACATTTCAACTTTAAAAAAAACTTTAAAAAGAAAGTGCTTTCGGCCTTGAAGAAGCCGGACCAAACATGCTACTATTAATTTGGTATCTCTCCTGACTTATACCATTTAATGATTCTCAAGATAGATAAAAAGGTCCCGAGGGAGTATTTTATTATCGGTATATGGCGATAGGCTACTCGTTCACAAGGTTTATATTGAAGAATAGGACGGAAAATTGATAATGGGGAGAAAATACAACTATATTTCTGCAAGCATATCTCACAGCCAGACTATGCTATTGTTGTTTAATCATGGGCAGAGCCTATTTTATGTTATAGGGAGACACCCTTTCGTTGGAAAATTACAGTGTCAGTTAAGATCAAAAATTTATTTTATATATATAAATATTACATGTTGATTCCCCTTATTTCCTTCGTATGTTTACTTTTTTATATTTTGACACCCCTATTACTGGCTCTGCCACTGCTAATAGGGTGAACTAATTGCTATTACACAATGCAACTTTCTGAGCAAAGCAAGGATGCCCCAGATTTCCCCTCGAACTCATCGAAATTCCTCCATGATCTCATCCCATATATATAAGGATTCATAATGTACACGTAAAAAGAAATTTTGAGGAAAGTAATCAATTTATAAGCTAAAAGGGAAGTTCAGGTCTGTAATTTTACTTCAATTTCAGTAGCAAAGTTATCTTTTCATCATTTGATGCGTACACTTGTTCCTTCCATGTCTTTAAGTTCCTTAACTAAACAATATGCCTAAACATTAAACAGGCTGGAAAGAAAATACGAACAGGGAACGAAAGCTGCAAATTAATGTGGGAATATAGTAAAAGAGATGCGAAAGAATAAAAGTCTACAATAAATCTCTCTTTAGATTGTAAACTGTCAAATGAAATATGAATATGCAAATGTTAGAATTCACTTAAAAACAATCAAGACAATAAATGGAAATTCAGATTACATTACCACTTTACACCTTACATACTGAAGCTAATTTCCAGAAAAAATCCTTCTCTTGTACATCCTATACAAATCAATTCATTCTGGTTATCCTAGTCTAAATCATTCATAATTTTAATTAATAAGCTATCTATTATTTTGTTCTTACGATATCTCCCCCATTAAAGTTTGTATGTCGTCGTTGTTCTTGTCTTTCCATTCTATCCTCGCGAACAATTTAAGAAATGAACGGTTGCTACTGGAAAACGTGATTACTTCCAAGTTTTCATGTTTCCTTCCCAAAGAAGGCTCAGGATTCAGCTGTAACTTGTACATGACAAGAAATTTTATGGACTTGTGATTGGTCTTCCAAAGCTAGAGAAAGACCCGAGAGGAAGAGGAATAATAGAGTGTCAGAAGTAGAGTGGTATATTATTCCAAACACTCACTGAATATAACAAACAAACAATTCATTGTTGCTTAATTACCTACTAATGAACCTCCCGGATAATTTTGATCTATTTTAAAGGATTAATATGATTGACAGGCAGTGGGTCGAAGCTTGCAACAACAGACGTGAAAGCTCAAGGCGACCATCGGAAGAAAGGAAGACAAGGAAATTTATGCAGCCTTCCCAGGTAAATCAAACATTTCGTATTTTATTATCAAAGCAAAACCACAAAACATGTGCACTAGGAAAACAACAAGTCAATGGATATAATTCATTAGACTCCATGCGTTTGTGTGAATTTTATAAAGAAAAGAAGGGCACACACACCAATAATGAGGACCAAAGCAAAACAACGAGTTGATCAACAAACCAATGATGAGAACCAAAGCATTAACAGAGAGGGAAGAACTTACAAACATGGTGACTCATTGATTCAATGTTGAAGAATCCATGAAGAGGATTCATAAGGAATTTGATGTCATCGTCTTCATCATCATCGTTATTGTCATGATGTCATCCTTGTTGATATTCTCTTCGCTGCTAGTAGCCCTCTTCATCTCCACCGCAGGTGCCAAGTAGGTTAAGTTATGTTGAGAATGAGGATGACTGATAAAGCATATCTCTATATATAGGAGGGGAGTTGGGCTCTATGGTCAAATTTTTTTGTTATAAACTTCACTAAAATATAATCTGATTTACTCAATATAATCAGATTTACTCAAAAAAAAGATTCGATTTACAAAAAAATTTAATGCATATTTCAAAGTTCTATTTTGTGGGGTTGTGGCCCTTGTCCGTATATAATATCTATACTATTTGAAAAAAAATTACTGGATTCAGGTAAATCTATAGATGACGCCTAGATCCATCCTTGATGCTAGGACCGTGGGAGAAGATGACCCAATTAAAAAAGATAAAATAAAATCTGGAGAACCGTCACTAAAATAAAGACTTTGATATGAAAATTCTTACACAAAAAAAGAAGGAATTAACGACAGATAAAACATGTTGATAAATAGAAAAAAATCATCGCTAATCTGATTTAGCAACAAATTTGCTCTGATTCGCAACAGATTATAAATATATTTCGTTGGCTACTGAGCGATTTATTAACATATTAGAGGCAAAGTCGTAGCTAAATCCAATTTTTTGTAGTGTTATTTCACGGGCTCCTATTGTGTGTAAACACGAAATGTCAATTTTGCAAAAGTCGTCTTAGACACATTCCAGGAACTAATTGGTGTGTAAAAGGTTCTCCGTGAAGGATGGTTGTGTAATAAAGATCTTACAGCAAGATCGGGGGAAGGGGGGGGGGGGGGGGTGGGGGGCAAAATTATGATTAAATTTTTCTTTTTTACCAAATTTGATTTAGATGAAAAAATATCGCAATAGTTGAAACATATAAACGAACATAGTAACTAGAAATAGCTTTTTATTTTTACGCTTTCACTTAAATATTTATGTGAGTGCAACGATATGAAATAAAATAAACTTAAACCCTACAAAGTTGTCATATTTCTCGTATCACAAATAAAATAAAGTAAAACAAAATAAATTTAATGTCTAAACTTGAACTGTAATAGTATTTATACCTACATCAACACCATTAACTCTCCAGCAACAACGCCAAAATTAGATCACGCCCAACATCAAAAAAGGCAATCCCATAGAGAACTAAAATTTTCCTATAACTATTCAATGTCACAAAAAAGGCAAGCTCGAACAAATGCTAAGTTATAAACATTGAGAGTCTTATTTTAAACTAATTAACTAATGATTATTAAAAAGCAGCAAATTTTTATCAATTAAAGAGACTAAGGGTCTGAAACAAGATTAAGGAGGCTTAGAGTTATGATTTTCCCATTTTTCAATATCCTTCCTGGTATATCTCCTATAATTTCACTTAAGTATTTTCTATTGTTCGTGAGCGCTTCTGTTATTGTAATTCTCTCCCGAGCAACTAAAATAATTTACTAGACATATTCTCCCGAACTACGCTAGTTGTCTCAATCTTACCACTTACTATGACCACGTCAAGACTTTGTTATTCGTAAACCCACCTTTAAAACCGCCGTATTGATTCCTCACACATACTACGAGTGACGTTGTTCAACAACTACATAAATATATACCTTTTCGGAAGCAATACATAATAAATAGGTACATCTAATCGATGGCCATTGAATCAACTAAAATAAGCACTTAGTTGAACAAGTAGAGAAATTCAAGTGCTCCATTATATAAAAACATAACAATAATTTATCCCCCAAAAGGTTCCATCAAAACCCTATATAAGAAATTATCTACTCATATCAGTATTTTCATGATATGCTTTATATGAAACGTGCCTAATCGCGCTGTCACTATATGAACTTGATTGCTACTATTGATTTAGTTGTAGTTATGCTTTATATGTTGAACACCCATCTATATTTTAATAATGTCATGTCCTTGTGAGCCTTATTGATAAATTACTAGCACGTCTTTTCTATGGTAATTTGGCATATAATTATGGCACATGTGGACACGTGAGACGGATTGATAGGATGTTGGCACGAGGTCTTTGCCGTAAAAATGTGATTATGGTTATGCCTATGTTAAAAATAAGGGTAGACATTTTAGCTTATAGATGTTGAAAAATAAGGGTTGTGGTCTCGATTATGCGTATGTGGCAGAATACGGATGGCATTTCTTGATTATTGCACATGCGGCGAAAAATGAACGGCGCCTTGATGTTGTTTATGTGATGGTTTGAGGGTGATTTTCTTGATGATATTCATTTGTCGTGTGTTGATACCCAATTTTCCCTATATTATTTTTAAAATGCATATATATCTTCAAAACAATGCATGAGCATCAATTAATATTTTTTTATAATCTTCGTATTTTTAAGGATTTTTTTTATTAATTTATTCCAGTATTTTATTTCTTAATTTAATTATTTATATTTATACTAAGATTTAATAATTTCATGAATAGCCATATCCACATTTTAGGATTATAATTGCAATAACTTTTCAATAATAGCCCATGTGTGAATAACTACCTTATTCCACACGAAAATGACATTTTTGTATTTTTATTATATTAATTAATTATTTTAAATCATTTTTTTACACCAATAGCACTTTTTTATCATTTATTAGCTATTTTATCAAATTAATAGGGTATTTAACAAAAAACCTCTTTTAATTTTGAACCTGGCCCAAAATATTACCCCCAACCCAATTAAAATTATAGCCCAATACCCTGACCCAAATTTAAAACGGTCACGATCTCAAATCCTAAGTCGGCCCTGATGGCGCCTATAACGGCCTAGCCAGTCGTTCCGAGAGTTCTGCCCCATTTCCCCTATTTCTGCTTCATTTTTATGTGGTTCAGCTTTATTTATGTGTGTTGGGTCAGTTGGTTTGGGTTCAGAGAGGTCATGATGAGCATTGAGGCAATTAGTCTCTCAAGGTAGCCTAATAGTTGAGAAAGTCAACTAAGAGTTGACTTATTAGTGAACGACCTCAGAATGCGAATTTTATGGCTCGGATAGCTTCGTTAGGTGATTTGGGACTTAGGGTGTGTTTAGAATATTTTTGTGATATCCGGTGTAGAATTAGGCTTGAATTAACGAAAGTTAGTTTTTGGCGATTTTCGGTCGGCAGTGGAAAATAGGCGATCGAGGTCGGAATGGGATTCCGGAAGTTGGAACAGGTTAGTAATGTCATTTTGGATATCTCTGTAAAATTTCAGATTAATCGAGGTGATTTTGGTTGGTTTCGGCGTAATTGGCGAATTTTAGGAGTTTCAAATTTCTTAGGCTTGAATTTGATGAAAATTTGGTGTTTTCGTGTTGTTTTTGGTGTTTCGAGGGCTCGACTAAGTAGAAATAACGTTATGGGATATGTTGGTATGTTTGGTTGAGGCCCCGAGGGCCTCGGGTGTGTTTCGGATGGTTAACGAACCAACTTTTGGCTTGAATTCTAGGCAGATTGCTGCTGGTGTAAGTTTGTGGTTTCCTTCTACGTGATCGCGTGAGGATGTTTGCGATCGCGTAGGGTTAATTGGTGAGGCAGGATTTTTGTTAATCGCGATCGCGTGGAATGGTTTGCAATCGCGTGGGATTAAGTCTTGATCAATCGCGATCGTGTGAGATTGTCTGCGATCGCGTAAGGTAAATTGATGGGGCAGCAAGCTTGTTCTTCGCGATCGCGTGCCAAAGTTTAAGATCGCAGTGAAGGAATTGTTTTAGCTGGGAAAAATGTTTAAAAGGCCGGAAGTGCGAATTTGGTTGTTATTTTCTCCATTGTTGCATGCGGACTTGCAAGCTTTTGAAAGAGAATTGAAGAGGAATCAAGGGAAATCATCTCGAGGTATGAATTTCAACTTCAAGGTTCCATACCCTCAGGACAAGATTTACACTACATGAGCATTAAAATATTTTTTTCGGGTCGAGTACCCCGTTCTACTACTTTGCCCGAGGGCCTTTTCGAGTAGTTCCACCAAGTGTGGCTGAGGGCCAAGAGTGATGGTGAGGATATGATACGCCACGAGGTGGCTTGATATTAGCGCTTGGGCTGAAGGAGCCCCTCCGGAGTCTGTACACACCCCCAGTGAGCACACCGAGTGCGAGTGACTAGTGATTGGGAGGCATGACTGACTGTGAGGTGCTGAGTGATTGTGAGGTGCTGAGGATTGTGAGGCATGCCCGATGGGCTGATTATGAAACATATTTTTGCCCTAGGAGCTACTATTATTTTTATGCATTCATTGCATACCAGATCCTTGTTTTAAAGTTGTTAAGAATGTGCATTCATTAAAGGGCTTTTATGAAGTTGATTTTAAGACATGATGATTTTGTATATCTATGTTATACTACTGGAAGGAAAGTCTGTGCCTATTGTGATTTGATGATAATGATTTTATGTGTTTCTTGCTACTCAGACGTGATTTATTTTCATTACTACTGAGTGGTCGTACCCACATTAGTCCTTGCACCTTGTGTGCAGATTCAGGTGTTAGGGCAGGGTGAGCTGTATATCTGTTCCAGAGATACTCGGAGGTTCACAAGGTGGCTGCATGCGTCCGCAGTCCTGCTCCCTCTCTTTTTTAATATTATAGAATTTATTTTCGTTGAGTTGTATATTTATGTAGATGCTCATGACAAGTGACTCCGGGTTCTCGGGGGTGGTATTTAAATGTTCAGCATAGATTTATCTATTTTATAAATGTTTAAAGGAAACTTTTTATGGGAAATCAATACAGTAAAGAGGTAAATAGGAGTTTATTATGATTTGAGTGAAGTTCTGGCTGGCCCAGTTCCATGATAGGCGCCATAACGACTGGCCTGGATGTTGGGTTGTGACAGTTTGGTATCAGAGCGCTAGGTTATATAGGACTCACCGGTCGTGAGCAGGTTTAGTAGAGTCTTGCGGATCGGTACGGAGACGTCTGTACTTATCTTTGAGAGGGTGCAGAACCCTTAGGAAAATCTGACACTTTTAAAATTCTTACCGTGCAAATCCATTGTATTCAGCTAATAGCGTAACTCTTGAATTCCTTCCATGTATTCGAGCGTGCACGAGAGCGCTTGGTATCAGCTGCGCATCGTCGGTTGGTGGCTTCCATGGTGGCATGTTGGTAATGGGCTAGTCTGGAGGACTTGAGGCAGGATTCATTTTGTGGCTTGATTGCTGAGATTTTTGTTGTGTGCGCACATGTAATTGGGGACTTGTATGTTCGTTCGTGTTCTTATTGATGAGAATTGGTAACTAGATGCCTATGTGGTGGGTGTGAGTTTATGGTTAGATGTGTTCAGACTATGAAATGTGTCGAAAGGGTTGGCTGGACTGTGGTAAGATTTATCGAGTGTTTGATTTCTTTCTCGATTTGGTATATGGCCTCAGTTGTGAGTATGTTGGAGGACTTCTCATGTTGTGTAGTTGTGGAGTGAAGCGGATTCTCTGTTGGGTTATAAGTTCCAGGCAATGTCTTCTGAGTTGATCGTTTGCCCCAGTAACGTTCATGTATTTGATTGACGGTGTATTCCAGCCGTATTAGCGCTCCTTGTTATCATATTCATTGATGGCGTCCTGGCGTATTCGCATAGCCGGGAGTAGCATACTCAGTATCTAAGGATGGCATTATAAGGATTCAGGGAGGAAAGGCTCTATGCCAATTCTCCGAGAATGAAGTTTGGCTCAGTTTAGTAGCATTATTAGGGACACGTGGTGTCCAGTGAGGGTATCCATGCGGTCAGTCATGTGTGGGTAGAGCTTCCAGAAGCTCGAGATTTCTGTGACGGCCGCTCCAGTGTTAGTTCTTCCATTATCTTCAGGTTTTTACCGTGTATTGTGATGCCTCGAGGGTAGGCGTTGGTTGTGTTCAGATGCAGGAAGGTGTAGTGATTGAGTGATTGTTTTGTTCTTCAGAAGTGTATTGAGAGATAGAAGCTGAGGCTAAGAGGGCAAGGGTACCTCCTGCGGGTTGTCCCAGGGCGTGTGGTCCCTATGTAATTCTGTAATGAGTTCCTTTCTACCAGTAAAAGATATATGTTGTAATTGGAGTTCAGATTGCTTGTGAAAGTTGGCGTGTCTATTGCGATGGTGGATGAGAGATTGGCAATTGATTCGAGTGTTAGATGGTTTGGGTCATATAAGCTTATGAAGAATTTAGTTGAATCCCACCACAGCATGGTGGCAATGTTATGTGTGGGCATAGTCTTATTTGTCTTGATCCTTGGCTTTGAGCCAAGTGGGGGAATTCGTTATTGATAAGTTGATTACATGATTATGTGTGGTATTGGTTTCAGTTCGAGGTATATTGGTAAATCAGTCATGACCTGCAGGTATGGGATCTAGGAATGTCACGAGTAATGGAAATTTCTTCAATATAGGTTGTAATGTACTATGTTGGGTATTTGGGTTCTATTGAATGATTTAGTGGAAATTTTAAAAGCGGTAGTGTGCGCAGCGTATGAATTTGCATGTGGTTTCAAGTGAGTGGATTAATTTCCTAGTACGTTAGTGTGCAACAGGTCAGGTCGATTCTGTCTAATTGGTCAGTGTGATTGAGATTTACGTTAGAGGATGTCAAGACTTGTGGTATTCTACATATCGGTATTAGGAAGGTAAAGGTAATGGCTTTAGATTTGCAGGAAGTCCCTTAAGGGTAAGTAATTTGAATGTGGTACTTTTGGGGATAATTGGGAGAGAGTATTCGGCGGCTTATGAGCCTTAGATGGTATGGTTATATGCTTGGGTCACGTGTGGTGAGTTTGGGTTGCAAATTTGTTGTATTATGGCATGAAGAAGTATCAATTTGAAGGTAAGTCAGAAGAAACAAGGGTAAATAGGGCGATTTGATAGTGGGTTGGATCGGCATAGTAAGGGATACGATTAGTTCTTTGGGTATTCATAAGGTGACGAGTTTTTAAAGTGTTTCTTAGCAATGCCCTTGGGTTTTTGGTGGTATGCGTAGTTGGGTTGAGTTAGAAGAGTTCAGTCCTGATGGGTTGGTGTTGTGCAAAAGGGATTTCGGATAGTTACTGGTGATTTCTACCGCGGTTAAGGGTGCATATTTCTTGTGGCGTGTAGTGAGTTATTTCTAAATGAGATCAAAAGGAAGTTCTTGTCTAGTTGGGTACGTAGTTGCTTGTAGCTCAGAAGGGATCATGGAGTTCCCGTGTTTTTCCTAGGTTGGCATGGCGTGTGCGGTATGTTGGGTGGAGTTGAGATTTGCATATGTGAGGTCACGATCTGGTTCTTTAAAGAAGGTCATAGATTCTTGGGCAGCATGGGCAGTTTCAGATGGCTAGGTAGATGATATCACTAATGGGCGCGACTTGACGAGGGTATATATTTCAGAAAGAGCAATGTGTTTGAATTAAGGGTACTTCATTGGTATCGCGGCGCCCTGTTATTGGATCTACTGTTGATATTCAAGGTTGCTTGGAGAATGGAAGAATTATAGGGGTATTCCCCGTGGATTGAATGAGTATTTGGGATATGATTATGTATTCGAACGCTGGAGTTGTGAACAGATATAGTAATCCGTACGTTTCTTGGACTTCGAGACTGAGTGTTCTCATAAACATCAATTTTGTGGAAGTAAACTATGAAGAGGCGAGATGAGCTAGTCGGATGTGAGTATGTACCATGCTTCTGTCATTATGAACTTTTTGGTAAGTTGTCTATCTGTTGCGGGTGATCAAAGTTAAGTTAGGGTAACTGGTAGGCTAATATGGATGCGTGTTCTACACTGGGTCGGAATTGTTGGCTTTGAGTTTCTATTATTGAGAAAGGTACCATTCGATTGTGATTGATTTGTTCATATTCTGGAGTGATCTATGAGTTACCCTTCGGTGTTGTGAGGAGTGGTGATTATTGGTTATATGCACATATGGTGCGGTTCTAATTGACTTTATAGCTAGATTTGAGTAAGGTAATTAATTGGGCGTTGCGGGATTGAGGTGTGTTTGTTATATACCTTCTGTTTCAGGTGGCATGGTATCGTCCGGTTTTCCCCTGTGGTTATGGCCATGCACTTTGAGTACTTGATGTCGAATTTCGAGTGGTTATTGATTTTTGGGCAAGGTGTGTTGAAATATTCCAAGTGGACTAGCGGTTGGATGAGATCGCAGTGTAGCGGAGTAATGTAGGGGTATAACCTTTGGTATTGGATTCATGTGTTTCTTATTTTTTTACGGTGTGTACCAGGCTGTTAATATGATATGGTGATGATAATTGTTAATGGCAGGATTGTCCTCTCGTGTGGATCTTTTATATAATTTGATTACATTAGGAAGTTGTTGTTAAGTGCCCAAGTTGCACATGTTTTGGCTTCGAATTTTATCGATGTGTCGAATGGTTAATGTCATTTCTTCAGGGTGATTTTGATGGATGAGACGAGGTTATCGGACCTAGAATGAATATTTTTGGAATTTTCTACAGCATAGTTGGAAGGATAAATATCGGGAGTCGGCTTCGAAATCCGCTATAATTCCTGTTGGGAAGGGATAGTTTCATATCTGGCTGATAAAACGAATGATTATTAGTTCTACGTGCTTCTTTCATCATCGGCAGTGTATGGAAGTGTTAGAGAGAGGCATTTATAGATAAGAGGTGGTGTACCGGTATTGGGTTGTTCTGAGCAGTTATTGTGGTTAAAGAGTTATTGTTATGAGTGTTTGAGTCACGCAGGGTATTATGTGATTTCATCTGGGGTACGTATAAGGCTTTGATTCAGCGTGTTCAAGCTTGTTCAGTTTATAATTACGGAAATTTTGATCTTATATATCATTTCAGAAGTGGGAATTTGGTTCTAAGGTTATAGGCCGGGATTTGGATTTCAAAATTTCAACGGTATTGTGCTATTGGACCTATATGAGATAGGGTGATGTGGGATCACCCCCGGATATGTGCATGGTAAGATGCATAACATTTTGATAATTTTAGGGGAACTACTCTTGGCACGTTCGAGGACGAACGTATGTTTAAGTGGTGGAGGATGTAACGGCCCGGCCGGTTGTTCCGATAGTTCAGCCATGTTTCCCCCATTTCTGCTTCATTTTTATGTGGTTCAGCTTCATTTATGTGTGTTGGGTCGGTTGGTTCGGGTTAAGAGTGGTCATGGTGAGCATTGAGGCAATTAGTCTCTCAATGTAGCCTAATGTTGAGAAAGTCAAATGAGAGTTGACTTATTGGCGAACGACCTCGGAATGCAGATTTTATGGCTCGGATAGCTTCGTTAGGTGATTTGGGACATAGGAGTGTCTTCAGAATATTTTTGTGATGTCCGGTGTAGAATTAGGCTTGAATTGGCAAAAGTTTGTGTTTGGCGATTTCCGGTCGGCAGTGGAAAATAGGGTATCGAGGCCGGAATGGGATTCCGGAAGTTGGAACAGGTTCGTAATGTCATTTGAATATGTCTAAAAAATTTCAGATTAATCGGAGGTGATTTGGTTGGTCTTGGCGTAGTTGGCGAATTTTAGGAGTTTCAAAGTTCTTAGGCTTGAATTTGACGAAAATTTGGTGTTTTCGTGTTGTTTTTGGTGTTTCGAGCGCTCGACTAAGTTGGAATGAAGTTATGGGATATGTTGGTATGTTTGGTTGAGGACCCGAGGGCCTCGGGTGTGTTTTGGATAGTTAACGGACCAACTTTTGGCCTGAATTCTGGGTAGGTTGCTGCTGGTGTAAGGTTATGGTTTCTTTCTACACAGTCGCGTGAGGATGTTTGCGATCGCGTAGGGTTAATTGGTGAGGCAGGATTTTTGTTAATCTCGATCGCGTGGAATGGTTTGTGATCGAGTGGGTTTAAGTCTTGATGAATCGTGATCGCGTGAGGTTGTCTGCGATCGCGTAAGGTAAATTGATGGGGCAGCAAGTTTGTTCTTCGCGATCGCGTGCAAAAGTTTGCGATCGCAGTGAAGGAATTGTTTTAGCTGGGCAGTACGCGTAGGCAGTGAAGGAATTGTTTTACTGCTGTTTTCCTCACTACCTGTTGATGATTTTTACTCAGCATCATTGTGCATACTGTTTTATTTGAAAGTCAGCCTGGTTTACACTACATGAGCATTAAAATGATGTTTTCTGGTCGAGTACCCCGTTCTACTACTTCGCCCGAGGGGCTTTTCGAGTGGTTCCACCGAGTGTGGCCAAGGGCCAAGATTGATGGTGAGGATATGATACACCACGATGTGGCTTGATATTAGCGCTTGGGCTGAAGGAGCCCCTTCGGAGTCTGTACACACCCCCAGTGAGCGAACCGAGTGCGAGTGACGAGTGATTGGGAGGCATGAGTGACTGTGAGGTGCTGACTGATTGTGAGGTGCTGAGGGATTGTGAGGCATGCCCGAGGGGCTGATTATGAAACATGTTTTTTCCTGAGGGGCTACTATGATTTTTCTGCATTCATTGCATACAAGATCCTTGTTTTAAAGTTGTTAAAAATGTGCATTCTTTAAAGGGCTTTTTATGAAGTTGATTTTAAGACATAATGATTTCGTATATCTATGTTATACTACTGCAAAGAAAGGTTGTGCCTTTTGTGATTTGATGAAATTGATTTTATGTGTTTCTTACTACTCATACCTGATTTATTTTCATTACTACTGAGTTGGCGTACTCACACTACTCACTGCACGTTGTGTGCAGATTCAGGTGTTAGGGCAAGGTGAGCTGTATATCCTCGAAGGTTCGCAAGGTGGCTGCATGCGTCCGCAGTCCTGGTCCCTCTCTTGTTTAATATTATAGAATTTATTTTCGTTGAGTTGTATATTTATGTAGATGCTCATGACCAGTGACTCGGGGGTGGTATTTAAATGTTCAGTATAGATTTATCTGTTTTATAAATGTTTAAAGGAAACTTTTTATGGGAAATCAATATAGTAAAGAGGTAAAATGGGAGTTTATTATGATTTGAGTGAAGTTCTGGCTGGCCTAGTTCCATGATAGGCGCCATCACGACTGGCCTGGATTTGGGGCCGTGACAACGCCTATCATGGAACTAGGCTAGCCAACCTTTTCAGATTATCATATATGCAATAATTTCACCAAAATTTAGAAGATTTTGAAAATATCAGAAAGAGATAAACAAATACACACTTCCCCAAAACCCGAAGTCAACTGTCATGAGCATCTAAGACTGAAAATACAATGTACAACAGTTACTTGCTACAACAAAAGTCTGAGGTACAAAAGACCAAAAGAAACTATAATCTGAGGGAAGGAAAGGAGGTGAGCTGGGGACGCTGAGCAGCTACCTCAATCCTCGAACAACTCCATGATCGTCCGGAAATCAACCAGTGGGATGGTCCGGTACCTGGATCTGCACACAGAGGTGCAGGGAATAACGTGAGTACGCCAACTTAGTAAGTAATCAATGTAACTAAAAACTTGAGTGTAGTGACGAGCCATTTAAATCATATAAATCCATATAATGAATAACAGTGGAAATGAATAAATCAAGTCAGAAATCTACAATTCCGAATATTTCATAAAACTCCGGTTTCCATTTTTAAAAAATCTCGTATGAAAACTTTTGTCCAACATTTATTATTTGAGGCTCGGTGTAAAGAAGAGTGAAAACAGCAGTTTCATAAAATATAATCCCCTCCGGCATACTCTCACTCACAATAAAGCCTCTCGGGCAAGTCTCTCAGTCACTCATGACTCCACTATCTGTATCTCATGCTCTGACTTAACACTCGTACTCAGTAAGTACCATGAACACACACAACTACTGCGGCGGGCAGCCTGCTCCACTACATTTATACATACATATATATATTTATACTGCTGAGGCGTGGAGCCCGAACCATATATATAACATATATTGTTGCGGCGTGCAGCCCGATCCATATAATAGCTGACCGCGCTCACTAGGGGTGTAAAAACTCCTGGAGGGGCTCCTTCAGCCAAAGCACTATAATCTGTTGCAGCGTGCAGCCCGATCCAATATGCATATTGTTGTGACGTGCAGCCCGATCCATATATAACATATATTGTTGCGGCGTGCAGCCCGATCCATATTTATATAATCAATATTGTTGCGGCGTGCAGCCCGACCCACATATAATATATAACACATATATTGCTACGGCGTGCAGCCCTTCCCATAACTGTCCTCACATACTCGGCTCTTGGCCTGACTCAGTTACCCTCACAAGCCACTTGGGCAATTTATCTCGACTTATGGGACTCAACCCAAAACATTTTTCGAAGTTTTTCAAGCACTGTGATAACAGTGAAAATAACAAGAAGTAGGAAACAATGACTGAGTTCACAATTTACTAACAGGATAGTGGTAGAATAGTGTAAAAGTAGCCCCTGAGGGTCTAAGCAGGTCGGCACAAGGCCCAAAATATGGAAAATACCCCTGAGGGTCTAAACTGATCGGCAAAAGGCCCCATACATGGCTCACATCCATTAAACAAGTATAAACTTATGAAAGACAGGATGTCATAAGGTTTGAAATCGAATACGCCGCTTAATGGTCGCTACAGGACAGACCAAGTCACAATCCCTATTGGTGCACGCCCCCCACGATCGTCACCTACCATGTGCGTCACCTCATTTATCAACACAATAACAAATAACGGGGTGGCATACCCTCAGGTTTAGAGTTACGATCGTTACTTACCTCAAAACATCCCAAAAGCTACTCCGCGATGCGCTTGCCCCTCGAATTGGCTCCCAAATGATCCGAATCTAAGTAAAATCAGATTAACATCATCAATACATGCTAACGGAACAAAAACCAATCGAAAGATATAAATTTTAACACAATTCTCGAAATTCGGCCAAATCCGAGTCTCGGGCCCACGTCTTGGAATTCGATAAAGTTTACATCACTAGAAACCTCGTCCTCCCACGATTCTACACATACCAAGAACACCACAATCGGACCTCAATCGCCTCCCCAAATCGCCAAAAGAATTTTCCAAACCTCCTCCCATATTTCCAAACTTTTTCTACTTTAATCCTTCAAATTACAAGCCTAATCCGAACAAAATAGCATAGAAACGAGTTTTATAATTCGAGAACTTGCCTCCACTGAATAACCTCGAATTCTTTCTTCAATTTGCTCCCAAACAAGCTCTATCCGCATGCAACAATGGAAGACTAAAATTTTGCGGAGGCACCATTTTATACCGTTCTGCCCAGTTAATTTGCACCAACGGACCTTTCCTCGCACATGCGGACCCGCACCAATGGTCCGAAGTGCGCACCTGCGAAAACCCACTAACAGTCCAATTCTCGCACCTGCAGTCCCTCCTGCGTAGCCACTTTTTGCACCTACGCATGCAACTTCGCACCTATGGCGTCGCACCTGCGGCTGCCCATCTGCAAGTGCGGCCATACCAGCAACTATTTGCTGCAAATTTCCTAAGTTCAAACCTCTGCCAACCATCCGAAATCAATCTCGAGCCCCTCGGGGCCCCAACCAAACATACCAACACACCCCATAGCATCATTCAAACTTAGTCGAGCCTTCGAAACACCAAAAACAGCACGAAAACACAAAAATTACATCAAAACACGTCCGATTGGCCTGACAATTTGCACACATATCCAAAATGACATTAGGAACCTAGTCTAACTGTCGGAATTCCATTCTGAACCCTATAGCCTATTTTCCACTGCCGATCGAAAATTGCCAAAACCTAACCTTCGCCAATTCAAGCCTAATTCTACAACGGACATCAAAACTTCATTCTGAACACACCCCAAAGTCCCAAATCACCTAGCGATACTATCCGAGCCATAAAATCCACATTCTGAGGTTGTTTACAAATAAATCAACTCTCAATTTGACTTTTCAACTATTAGGCTACTTAAGAGGCTAAGTGCCTCTGTTCTCACCACGACTACTCCGAACCCAAACCATCCTATCCAACACAACATAAACAGGCTAAGAAATATATGATCAAACATCAATGGGGGAAACGGGGCTAATCTCACGAAACGATCGGCTGGGTCGTTACGTCCTCCCCCTCTTAAACAAACGTTCATCCTCGAACGGGTCTAGAAATATACCCGGTGTCTCGAATAAGTGAGGATATCTGTCACGCATCTCCCGCTGGTTCTCCAGAGTGGAATCCTACACCGGCTGTCCTCTCCACTAAACCTTCACTGAAGTTATATCCTTAGGCCTCAGCTTTCTGACCTGACGACCCAAAATAGCCACTAGCTCTACCTCATATGACATATCACCCTCGAGTTGAACCATGCTGAAGTCCAAAACATGAGACGGGTCACCAACATACTTTCGGAGCATCGAAACATGGACTACCGGATGAATACTCGATAAGATGGGAGGCAAGGCAAGTCTATAAGCCACCTCCCCAATCCTCTGAAGCACCTCAAATGGCCCAATGAACCTGGGACTCAGCTTTCCCCTCTTCCCGAATCGCATAACACCCTTCATGGGTGGCACCTTCAGCAACACCTTATCCCCAACAATGAAAGACACATCCTGGACCTTCCAATCTGTATGGCTCTTCCGCCTAGACTGTGTCATGCGAAGCCGTTCCTGAATAAACTTCACCTTACCCAACGCATCCTGAACCAAGTATGTGCCCAATAGCCTAGCCTCGCTGACTCAAACTAACCTACTGGAGATCTGCACCTCCTACCGTATAAAGCCTCACACGAAGCTATCTGGATACTCGACTGATAACTATTATTATATGCAAACTCCACGAGTGGTAGAAACTGGTCCTATGAATCCCCAAATTCAATGACACATGCACGCGACATATCCTCCAGAATCTGAATAGTATGCTCCGACTGCGTGTCGTTCTGAGGATGAAACGTTATGCTCAACTCGACCTGAGTACCCAACTCTCTCTGTCCGGCTCTCCAAAATTGAGATGAGAACTGAGTAGCTATCTCTGAATGATAGAAGCTGGAACCCCATGCAATCGGACAATGTCCCTGATATAAATCTCAGTTAACCGCTTCGACGAATAAGTAGTACCAACAAGAATGAAGTGTGCGGACTTGGTTAGCCGATCCATAATAACCCATATAGCATCAAACCTCCTCAAAGTCCGTGGAAGCCCAACTACAAAGTCCATGGTGATCCGCTCCCACTTCCACTCCGGAATATCAAATCTCTGAAGCAGTCCACCTGACCTCTAGTGCTCATACTTGACCAGATGACAGTTGAGACACTGAGCCACAAACTCAACAATATATCTCTTCATCCGCCTCTACCAATAATGCTTTCTCAGATCCTGATACATCTTCGCGGCACCCGAATGGATGGAATACCGCGAGCTATGGGCCTCGACTAGAATCAAATCTCGAAGCCCATCAACATTGGTCACGCAAATGCGGCCCTGCATCCTCATGAAACCATCATCACCAATAACCACATCCATGGGATCACGGTGACGGACCTTGTCCTAAATAACAAGCAAGTGTGGATCATCATACAGGCGTGCTCTGATCTGATCATAAAGAGAAGAACTGGAGGCTACACAAAAAAATACCCGTAGAGGCTCTGATATATCCAATCTCACCAACTGACCTGCTAAAGCCTAAACATCAAGTGCTAAAGGCCACTCTGCTACTGGAAGGTAGGCTAAACTCCCCAAACTCTCGGCTCTGCGACTCAGGGCATCGGCCACTACATTGGCCTTCCCCGGATAATATAAGATAGTAAGGTCATAATCCTTAAGAATCTCCAGCCACCTCCTCTGACATAAATTCAGATCCTTCTGCTTAAGAAGATGCTGCAAACTACGGTGATCAGTGAAAATCTCACAATACACTCCATACAAATAATGACGCAAAATCTTAAAGGCGTGAACAATAGCTGCTAGCTCAAGATCGTGCACTGGATAATTCTTCTTGTGCACCTTCAACTGTCTGGACGCATAGGCAATCACCCTACCGTCCTGCATCAAAACAACTCCAAGGCCAACTCTCGAGGCATCACAGTAAATTGTATAAGAACTTGAACCCGTAGGAAAAATCAATACCGGAGCTGTAGTCAAAGATGACTTCAGCTTCTGAAAGCTCTCCTCACACTCCTCCATCCACCTGAACAGAGCACCCTTATGGGTTAGTCTATTCATAGGTGCTATAATAGATGAGAATCCCTCTACAAAATGGCGATAGTACCCTACCATTCCAAGGAAACTGTGAATCTCGGTAGCTGATGATAGTCTAGGCCAGATCTGCACCGCCTCCATCTTCTTCAAATCAACCTGAATACTCTCACTAGACACCACGTGCCCCAAGAAAGCTACTGAATCAAGGCAGAACTCACACTTCAAAAATTTTGCATATAACCCCTTCTCCCTCAGAGTATGAAGAACAGTCCTCAAATGCTGCTCATGATCATCCGGAGATCAGGAATATACCAAGATATCATCAATAAACACGATGATGAAGGAGTCAAGATAATGTCGAAACACACTGTGCATCAAGTGCATAAAGGCCGTTGGGCATTGGTCAGCCCGAATGACATAACCAGAAACTCATAATGACCATATCTAGTCCTGAAGGCAGTCTTCAGGATGTCGGGCCTCCGAATCTTCAACTGATGACAGCCAGAACGCAAGTCAATCTTGGAAAATACCCTGGCAACCTGCAACTGATCAAACAAGTCATCTATACGAGGCAAGGGATACCGGTTCTTCATCGTAACCTTGTTCAGCTGCCGATAATCAATACACATACGCATAAAACTATCCTTCTTCTTCACAAACAACACCGGTGCACCCCAAGGTGACACACTAAGCTGGATGAACCCCTTATCTAGGAGTTCCTCAAGATTCTCCTTAAATTCCTTCAACTCCACTGGTGCCATACGATAAGGTGGAATAGAAATAGGCTGAGTGCCTGGCACCAGGTCAATACCAAAATCAATGTCCCTGTCAGGTGGCATGCCTGGCAGGTCTGCAGGAAACACGTACGGAAAATCACGGACCATAGGAACCGAATAAATAGTGGGAGTCTCACCACTGACATCCCTCACAAAAGACAAATATGATAAAGTACTGCGGTATTTAAACACATAGTGCAGGAATGTAAAGCGCGTCCTAATTTGGGGACCTCTTTTGTGCCCGAGGGAGGCCTAGCGACAAATTGATTTTGAGAACTTAAGATGCTAAATGCCTCATTTTATTGATAAGAAAATAGTTGAATCCAACAACGACACTAAATAAACAAGAAGTAAAGGTCACTAATGGACATTGGCCTTATTACATTGATAAAGTAAAAGAAAGACATTCCTATCTACTTGGTCCCAGAAGGACCTTCCCCAGACTTGGCATTCTTGATTCCCTCGTACATTTTCCCCAACTCGCGAAGTCCCAGCAACAAGTATGCTCTGTCTACATTTCCTCTTTCAGTCCCTTCAACCTTTTGACAGTCTTCAACCCTTTTGAGAAATTTTTCCTCCAGCTCCACTATGCCTCGCTCCAAATACCCTAACCTTTTGTTCGTGCTGATAGCCATATCGTTCCATTCCTCGATCAGTTTCTTGATAGACTCGTGTATTTTGTGATGCTCATCCTCACACTCAAAGATCCTCTTGTGCAGGTGGTTGTATTTGACTTATGCCTCGGCCTTTTCATCTATAACCCTGTGGCCCTGAATGAACCCTGGCTCGCTCAGACCACCCCAATTTTCTGCCAACGAACCAGGATAGAAAGGGGTACAACCGGCATGATATTTTTCTTACTCGATGGTGTCCTTCTTAATTGCAATATTGAAGTGCCACATGTGCTGGGCTTGGCACTTGTGAGGACTATCGTCATTTTGGAAGTCAGCTCGAAGATGGCTTATCTTGTCGACCCTGGGTATGACTTGCTTCCTACCCGCTTGCCTCATAACTCAAAGAGGGATGATCACGCTCAACTATGTCTTCTATAAAGACTAAACGGGCTATGCAAATATAAATCTGGGGTATTAAGCCCAAAGTCGATCCCACGAGGAATTGAACGTATCAGTTGAATTTATTAAATACTAAACTGATGTTTAATCAATTTTCTTAAGACTTTTAAATATCAAATTGTGTTTTTTAACTAATTCTACTAACAAAATAATCAACTAGTAATTAATCTAACAATTTAATGTAAACAATAATATTAAAGGTCTAAGGTTATGGTTTCCCCCGTTGGTGAATTCTTTCTCCGATACTTCTTATAGCTTAATTAATCGTCTCTATCAATCATGAACTCTCTATCTACCATAAATCTCTTTCAAGTAATTATGATAATTTACTAGACGCACTCTCTCAAGTTACGCTAGCTAGATCGCAATACAGTTCACTTTAGATTGCACCCGAGGTATCGTTATCTCTAATCCAACCTCTAAACCCTCGGTTATGACTTTCGTCTATACTCTGGGAGTGGTGTTGTTCAAACAATTACCTAAATATGCACTCTCTCTCAAGTAGATACATACTAAATAGGCACAGCTAATTGATGGCCATTCAATTAACTACAATAAGAACGTAGTTGAACAAATAGAGAATAATCAATCAAAATATATTAATATCAAAAGAAATTCATCCCCAACGGGTTCTACCAAAACCCTAGATTAAAACTTAGCTACTCATGTTTAAACTAAACAAAACTACAAACAATTGCATAATTGAAATATAAAGTAAGAAATACTAGATTGTAGAAATAGTGTTCTTGCTCTTCAATGGAATTTTCTTCTTGTCTACTGTTAATCCACCAAAATTCCTCTTTAATTGTGTTTTAGGAGTCTATTTATAGGTTTAGGGCGAACCCTAACCGTGTAGGAGACTTCTACTTCACTTGGGAAATACTTAAACTCGTCAAACTCGGACATGGGCGACACTGGAGACCCCTGGCGTTTGGGCTCTAACGCCCCCCTAATGCCAGGGGGGGCCTAGCGTTATGGCCCTAACGCCCCCCTAACACCAGGGGGGGGCAGGTTTTATGGGGTAAACGCCCCCCTAACGCCAGGGGGGCCTGGCTTTAGGGGGCAAACGCCCGGCTATCGCCCGGGCGTCTCCTTTTGCGTATTTTTGACGTATTTGCATCCCTTTAGCTCCGTTTCCATTTCCAATTCACCTACATATAAAATAAACTCAATTAAGCACATAACAAGTGTAATTTTATCATTAATGCGCATAAAATGTAAGGTATATCACATGTTAAACTATGCAATTTAGTCTCGCATCAAGACCCCACACTTAAACCTTTGCTCGTTCTCGAGCAATCCAACTACACTCATGTACACAATTTTATTAAGCAAATCTCTTAACATGTCATACCAAGAATATTTAAAATAGTTCAAGTACACAGGCGTGACTGATACCAAGAATATTTAAAATAGTTCAAGTACACAGGCGTGACATCCTCGCCTCAATAGTC